>CM076148.1:16937500-16957500 GCA_038025085.1 Tetragonia tetragonoides | reverse complement strand
GCTGTTTAGAATCAGAAAACACTAGTATAAAATAATTCGGGAGACGTGTTGGGTTTTACGTACTAACCGTTGATTTTCGAATAAAATAAACACACGAAAAGTGAGAAATGGTTGTAAGAACAATGTTAAAACAAATATTGTGCGATAGTTTGATGGGTGCGATCACACCAGCACTAATGTACCGGATCCCATCAGAACTCCGCAGTTAAGCGTGCTTGGGCGAGAGTAGAACTAGGATGGGTGACCTTCTGGGAAGTCCTCGTGTTGCACCCCTTTTTCCTTTTTTTTTATTTATTTTTTATTTTTTTTTATTTTTATGTAGCCTTATTTAAAACGCTGTTTAGAATGAGAAAACACTAGTATAAAAGATTTCGGGAGACGCGTTGGGTTTTACGTACAAACCGTTGATTTTCGAATAAAATAGACACACGAAAAGTGAGAAATGGTTGTAAGAACAAGGTTAAAACAAATATTGTGCAATAGTTTAATGGGTGCGATCATACCAGCACTAATGCACCGGATCCCATCAGAACTCCGCAGTTAAGCATGCTTGGGCGAGAGTAGTACTAGGATGGGTGACCTCCTGGGAAGTCCTCGTGTTGCACCCCTTTTTAAATCTTCATTTTTTTATATTTTTTTATTATTTTTATGTAGGCTAATTTAAAACGCTGTTTAGAATCAGAAAACACTAGTATAAATGATTTCGGGAGACGTGTTGGGTTTTACGTACAAACCGTTGATTTTCGAATAAAAGAGACACACGAAAAGTGAGAAATGGCTGTAAGACAAGGTTAAAAGAAATATTGTGCAATAGTTTGATTGGTGCGATCATTCCAGCACTAATGCACCGGATCCCATCAGAACTCCGCAGCTAAGCGTGCTTGGGCGAGAGTAGTACTAGGATGGGTGACCTCCTGGGAAGTCCTCGTGTTGCACGCCTTTTTAAATCTTCATTTTTTTTAATTTTTTTTTATTTCTTTATTTTTATGTAGCCTTATTTAAAACGCTGTTTAGAATCAGAAAGCATTACTAGAAAAGATTTCGGGAGAAGTGTTGGGTTTTACGTACAAACAGTTGATTTTCTAATAAAAGAGACACACAAAAACTGAGAAATGGCTGTAAGAACAAGGTTAAAACAAATATTGTGCAATAGTTTAATGGGTGCGATCATATCAGCACTAATGCACCGGATCCCATCAGAACTCCGCAGTTAAGCGTGCTTGGGCGAGAGTATTACTAGGATGGGTGACCTCCTTGGAAGTCCTCGTGTTGCACCCATTTTTAAATCTTCATTTTTTTAAATTTTTTTTATTTTCTTTTTATTTTTATGTAGCCTTATTTAAAACGCTGTTTAGAATCAGAAAACACTACTATAAAAGATTTCGGTAGACGTGTTGTGTTTTACGTACAAACAGTAGATTTTCGAATAAAAGAGACACACGAAAAGTGAGAAATGGCTGTAAGAACAAGGTTAAAACAAATATTGTGGAATAGTTTGATGGGTGCGATCATACCAGCGCTAATGCACCGGATCCGATCAGAACTCCACAGTCAAGCGTGCGAGTAGTACTAGGATGGGTGACCTCCTGTGAAGTCCTCGTGTTGCACCCCTTTTTAAATCTTCATTTTTTAAAATTTTTTTTATTTTTTATTTTTTGGTAGCCTTATTTAAAACGCAGTTTAGAATCAGAAAACACTACTATAAAAGATTTTGGGAGATGTGTTGGGTTTTACGTACAAACAGTTGATTTTCGAATAAAAGAGACATACAAAAAGTGAGAAATGATTGTAAGAACAAGGTTAAAACAAATATTGTGCAATAGTTTGATGGGTGCGATCATACCAGCACTAATGCACCGGATCCCATCAGAACTCCGCAGTGAAGGGTGCTTGGGCGAGAGTAGTACTAGGATGGGTGACCTCCTGAGAAGTCTTCGTGTTGCACCACTCTTTAAATCTTCATTTTTTTAAATTTTTATTTATTTTTTTTATTTTTATGTAGCCTTATTTAAAACGCTGTTTAGAATCAGAAAACACTATTACAAAAGATATCGGGAGACGTGTTGGTTTTTACGTACAAACCGTTGATTTTCGAATAAAACAGACACACGAAAAGTGAGAAATGGCTGTAAGAACAAGGTTAAAACAAATATTGTGCAATAGTTTGATGGGTGCGATCATACCAGCACGAATGCACCGGATCCCATCAGAACTCCACAGTTAAGCGTGATTGGGCGAGAGTAGTACTAGGATGGGTGACCTCCTGGGAGAGTAGTACTAGGGTGGGTGACCTCCTGGAAAGTCCTCCTGTTGCAACCCTTTTTAAATCTTCATTTTTTTGAATATGTTAATTTTTATTTTTATGTAGCCTTATTTAAAACGCTGTTTAGAATTAGAAAACACTAGTATAAAAGATTTCGTGAGACGTGTTGGGTTTTACGTACAAACCGTTGATTTTCGAATAAAAGAGACACACGAAAAGTGAGAAATGGCTGTAAGAACAAGGTTAAAACAAATATTGTGCAATACTTTGATGGGAGCGATCATACCAGCACTAATGCACCGGATCCCGTCAGAACTCCGCAGTTAAGCGTGCATGGGCGAGAGTAGTACTACGATGGGTGACCTCCTGGGAAGTCCTCGTGTTGCACCCCTTTTTAAATCTTCATTTTTTTAAATATTTTTTTATTTTTATGTAGCCAAATTTAAAACGCTGTTTAGAATACACTAGTATTAAAGATTTCGGGAGACGTGTTGGGTTTTACGTACAAACCGTTGATTTTCGAATAAAAGAAACACACGAAAAGTGAGAAATGGCTGTAAGAACAAGGTTAAAACAAATATTGTGCAATAGTTTGATGGGTGCGATCATACCAGCACTAATGCACCAGATCCCATCAGAACTCCGCAGTTAAGCGTGCTTGGGCGAGAGTAGCACTAGGATGGGTGACCTCCTGGGAAGTCCTCGTGTTGCACCCCTTTTTAAATCTTCATTTTTTTAAATTTTTTTTATTTTTTTTATTTTTATGTAGCCTTATTTAAAACGTTGTTTAGAATCAGAAAACACTACTATAAAAGATTTCGGGAGATGTGTTGAGTTTTACGTACAAACAGTTGATTTTCGAATAAAAGAGACACACAAAAAGTGAGAAATGACTGTAAGAACAAGGTTAAAACAAATATTGTGCAATAGTTTGATGGGTGCGTTCATACCAGCACTAATGCACCGGATCCCATCAGAACTTCGCAGTTAAGCGAGCTTGGGCGAGAGTAGTACTAGGATGGGTGACCTCCTGAGACGTCCTCGTGTTGCACCCATTTTTAAATATTCATTTTTTTAATTTTTTTTTTAATTTTTTATTTTTATGTAGCCTTATTTAAAACGTTGTTTAGAATCAGAAAACACAAGTATAAAAGATTTCGGGAGACGTATTGGGTTTTACGTACAAACCGTTGATTTTCGAATAAAAGAGACACACAAAAAGTGAGAAATGACTGTAAGAACAAGGTTAAAACAAATATTGTGCAATAGTTTGGTGGGTGCGATCATACCAGCACTAATGCACCGGATCCCATCAGAACTTCGCAGTTAAGTGTGCTTGGGCGAGAGTAGTACTAGGATGGGTGACCTCCTGAGAAGTCCTCATGTTGCACCCCTTTTTAAATCTTCATTTTTTTAATTTTTTTTTTAATTTTTTTATTTTTATGTAGCCTTATTTAAAACGTTGTTTAGAATCAGAAAACACAAGTATAAAAGATTTCGGGAGACGTGTTGGGTTTTACGTACAAACCGTTTTTTTTTTCGAATAAAAAGGACACACGAAAAGTGAGAAATGGTTGTAAGAACAAGGTTAAAACAAATATTGTGCTATAGTTTGATGGGTGCGATCATACCAGCACTAATGCACCGGATCCCATAAGAACTCCGCAGCTAAGCGTGCTTGCGCGAGAGTAGTACTACGATGGGTGACCTCCTGGGAAGTCCTCGTGTTGCACCCCTTTTTAAATCTTCATTTTCTTAAATTTTTTTTATTTTCTTTTTATTTTTATGTAGCCTTATTTAAAACGCTGTTTAGAATCAGAAAACACTAGTATAAAAGATTTCGGGAGACGTGTTGGGTTTTACGTACAAACCGTTGATTTTCGAATAAAAGAGACACACGAAAAGTGAGAAATGGTTGTAAGAACAAGGTTAAAACAAATATTGTGCAATAGTTTGATGGGTGCGATCATACCAGCACTAATGCACCGGATCCCATCAGAACACCGCAGTTAAAGGTGCTTGGGCGAGAGTAGTACTAGGATCGGTGACCTCCTGGGAAGTCCTCGTGTTGCACGCCTTTTTAAATCTTCAATTTTTATATTTTTTTATATATTTTTTATTTTTATGTAGCCTTATTTAAAACGCTGTTTAGAATCAGAAAAACTAGTATAAAAGATTTCGGAAGACGTGTTGGGTTTTACGTACAAACCGTTGATTTTCGAATAAAAGAGACACACGAAAAGTGAAAAATGGCTGTAAGAACAAGGTTAAAACAAATATTGTGCAATAGTTTGATGGGTGCGATCATACCAGCACTAATGCACCGGAACCCATCAAAACTCCGTAGTTAAGCGTGCTTGGGTGAGAGTAGTACTAGGATGGGTGACCTCATGGGAAGTCCTCGTGTTGCACCTCTTTTTAAATCTTCATTTTTTAAAATTTTTTTTATTTTTTTTAATTTTATGTAGCCTTTTTTAAAATGCTGTTTAGAATCAGAAAACACTACTTTAAAAGATTTCGGGAGACGTGATGGGTTTTACGTACAAACCGTTGATTTTCGAATAAAAGAGACACATGAAAAGTGTGAAATGGCTGTAAGAACAAGGTTAAAAAAATATTGTGCAACAGTTTGATGGGTGTGATCATACCTGCACTAATGCACCGGATCCCATCAGAACTCCGCAGTTAACCGTGCTTGGACGAGAGTAGTACTACGATGGGTGACCTCCTGAGAAGTCCTCGTGTTGCACCCCTTTTTAAATCTTCATTTTTTTATATTTTTTATTTTTTTTATTTTTATGTAGCCTTATTTAAAACGCTGTTTAGAATCAGAAAACACAAGTATAAAAGATTTCGGGAGACGTGTTGGGTTTTACGTACAAACAGTTGATTTTCGAATAAAAGAGACACACGAAAAGGGAGAAATGACTGTAAGAACAAGGTTAAAACAAATATTGTGCAATAGTTTGATGGGTGCGATCATACCAGCACTAATGCACCGGATCCCATCAGAACTCCGCAGTTAAGCGTGCTTGGGCGAGAGTATTACTAGGATGGGTGACCTCCTTGGAAGTCCTCGTGTTGCACCCCTTTTTAAATCTTCATTTTTTTAAATTTTTTTTATTTTCTTTTTATTTTATGTAGCCTTATTTAAAACGCTGTTTTAAATCAGAAAACACTACTATAAAAGATTTCGGGAGACATGTTGTGTTTTACGTACAAACAGTTGATTTTCGAATAAAAGAGACACACGAAAAGTGAGAAATGGCTGTAAGAACAAGGTTAAAACAAATATTGTGGAATAGTTTGATGGGTGCGATCATACCAGCGCTAATGCACCGGATCCCATCAGAACTCCACAGTCAAGCGTGCGAGTAGTACTAGGATGGGTGACCTCCTGTGAAGTCCTCGTGTTGCACCCGTTTTTAAATCTTCATATTTTTAAATTATTTTTTTTATTTTTTTTATTTTTAGGTAGCCTTATTTAAAACGCAATTTAGAATCAGAAAACACTACTATAAAAGATTTTGGGAGATGTGTTGGATTTTACGTACAAACAGTTGATTTTCGAATAAAAGAGACACACAAAAAGTGAGAAATGGTTGTAAGAACAAGGTTAAAACAAATATTGTGCAATAGTTTGATGGGTGCGATCATACCAGCACTAATGCACCGGATCCCATCAGAACTCCGCAGTGAAGCGTGCTTGGGCGAGAGTAGTACTAGGATGGGTGACCTCCTGGGAAGTCTTCGTGTTGCACCACTCTTTAAATCTTCATTTTTTTAAATTTTTATTTATTTTTTTTATTTTTATGTAGCCTTATTTAAAACGCTGTTTAGAATCAGAAAACACTATTATAAATGATTTCGGGAGACGTGTTGGGTTTTAGGTACAAACCGTTGATTTTCGAATAAAAGAGACACACGAAAACTGAGAAATGGCTATAAGAACAAGGTTAAAACAAATATTGTGCAATAGATTGATGGGTGCGATCATACCAGCACTAATGCACCGGATCCCTTCAGAACTCCTCAGGTAAGCGTGCTTGGGCGAGAGTAGTACTAGGATGGGTGACCTCCTTGGAAGTCCTCGTGTTGCACCCCTTTTTAAATCTTCATTTTTTAAAATTTATTTTTTATTTTTTATTTTTATGTAGCCTTATTTAAAACGCTGTTTAGAATCAGAAAACACAAGTATAAAAGATTTCGGTAGACGTGTTGGGTTTTACGTACAAACCGTTGATTTTCGAATAAAAGAGACACACGAAAAGTGAGAAATGGCTGTAAGAACAAGATTAAAACAAATATTGTGCAATAGTTTGATGGGTGCGTTCATACCAGCACTAATGCACCGGATCCCATAAGAACTCCGCAGTTAAGCGTGCGAGTAGTACTAGGATAGGTGACCTCCTGGGAAGTTCTCGTGCGCACCCCTTTTTAAATCTTCATTTTTTAAAATTTTTTTAATTTTTTTTATTATTAGGTAGCCTTATTTAAAACGCAGTTTAGAATCAGAAAACACTGCTATAAAAGATTTCGGGAGATGTGTTGGGTTTTACGTACAAACAGTTGATTTTCGAATAAAAGAGACTCACGAAAAGTGAGAAATGGCTGTAAGAACCAGGTTAAAACAAATATTGCGCAATAGTTTGATGGGAGCGAACATACCAGCACTAATGCACCGGATCCCATCAGAACTCCGCAGTTAAGCGTGCTTGGGCGAGAGTAGTACTAGGATGGATGACCTACTGGGAAGTCCTCGTGTTGCACCCCTTTTTAAATCTTCATTTTTAAATTTTTATTTTTATTTTTATGTAGTCTTATTTAAACCGCTGTTTAGAATTAGAAAACACTACTATAAAAGATTTCGGGAGATGTGTTGGGTTTTACGTAGAAATAGTTGATTTTCGAATAAAAGAGACACACAAAAAGTGAGAAATGACTATAAGAACAAGGTTAAAACAAATATTGTGCAATAGTTTGATGGGTGCGATCATACCAGCACTAATGCACCGGATCCCATCAGAACTTCGCAGTTAAGCGTGCTTGGGCGAGAGTAGTACTAGGATGGTTGACCTTCTGGGAAGCCCTCGTGTTGGACCCCTTTTTAAATCTTCATTTTTTAATTTTTTTTTATTTTTCTTTATTTTTATGTACCCTTATTTAAAACGCTGTTTAGAATCAATAAAACACAAGTATAAAATATTTCGGGAGACGTGTTGGGTTTTACGTAGAAATAGTTGATTTTCGAATAAAAGAGACACACAAAAAGTGAGAAATGACTATAAGAACAAGGTTAAAACAAATATTGTGCAATAGTTTGATGGGTGCGATCATACCAGCACTAATGCACCGGATCCCATCAGAACTTCGCAGTTAAGCGTGCTTGGGCAAGAGTAGTACTAGGATGGTTGACCTTCTGGGAAGCCCTCGTGTTGGACCCCTTTTTAAATCTTCATTTTTTAATTTTTTTTTTATTTTTCTTTATTTTTATGTACCCTTATTTAAAACGCTGTTTAGAATCAATAAAACACAAGTATAAAATATTTCGGGAGACGTGTTGGGTTTTACGTACAAACCGTTGATTTTCGAATAAAAGAGACACACGAAAAGTGAGAAATGGCTGTAAGAACAAGGTTAAAACAAATATTGTGCAATAGTTTGATTGGTGCGATCATACCAGCACTAATACACCGTATCCCATCAGAACTCCGCAGTTAAGCGTGCTTGGGCGAGAGTAGGACTAGGATGGGAGACCTCCTGGGAAGTCCTCATGTTGCACCCCTTTTTGAATCTTCATTTTTTTAAATTTTTTTTTATTTTTATGTAGCCTTATATAAAACGCTGTTTAGAATCAGAAAACATTACTATAAAAGATTTCGGGCGACGTGTTGGGTTTTACGTACAAACAGTTGATTTTCTAATAAAAGAGACACACAAAAAGTGAGAAATGGCTGTAAGAACAAGGTTAAAACAAATATTGTGCAATAGTTTGATGGGTGCGATCATACCAGCACTAATGCACCAGATCCCATCAGAACTCCGCAGTTAAGCGTGCTTGGGCGAGAGTAGTATAAGGATGGGTGACCTCCTGGGAAGTCCTCGTGTTGCACCCCTTTTTAAATCTTCATTTTTTAAATTTTTTTTTTTTTTATTTTGTCTTATTTAAAACGCTGTTTAGAATCAGAAAGCACTAGTATAAAAGATTTCGGGAGATGTGTTGGGTTTTACGTACAAACCGTTGATTTTCGAATAAAAGAGACACACGAAAAGTGAGAAATGGCTGTATTAACAAGGCTAAAACAAATATTGTGCAATAGTTTGATGGGTGCGATCATACCAGCACTAATGCACCGGATCCCATCAGACCTCCGCAGTTAAGCGTGCTTGGGCGAGAGTAGTACTAGGATGGGTGACCTCCTGGGAAGTCCTTGTGTTGCACCCCTTTTTAAATCTTCATTTTTTAAATTATTTTATTTTATTTTATTTTATGTAGCCTTATTTAAAACGCTGCTTAGAATCAGAAAACACAAGTATAAAAAATTTCGGGAGACGTGTTGCGTTTTACGTACAAACCGTTGATTTTCGAATAAAAGAGACACACGAAAAGTGAGAAATGGCTGTAAGAACAAGGTTAAAACAAATATTGTGCAATAGTTTGATGGGTGCGATCATACCAGCACTAATGCACCGGATCCCATCAGAACTCCACAGTTAAGCGTGCTTGTGCGAGAGTAGTACTAGGATGGGTGACCTCCTGGAAAGTCTTCCTGTTGCAACCCTTTTTAAATCTTCATTTTTTTTAATTTTTTTATTTTAATTTTTATGTAGCCTTATTTAAAACGCTGTTTAGAATTAGAAAACACTAGTATAAAAGATTTCGGGAGATGTGTTGGGTTTTACGTACAAACCGTTGATTTTCGAATAAAAGAGACACACGAAAAGTGAGAAATGGCTGTAATAACAAGGTTAAAACAAATATTGAGCAATAGTTTGGTGGGTGCGATCATACCAGCACTAATGCACCGGATCCCATCAGACCTCCGCAGTTAAGCGTGCTTGGGCGAGAGTAGTACTAGGATTGGTGACCTCCTGGGAATTCCCCATGTTGCAGACCTTTTTAAATCTTCATTTTTTTAATTTTTTTTTTTTATTTTTATGTAGCCTTATTTAAAACACTGTTTAGAACCAGAAAACACTAGTATAAAAGATTTCGGGAGATGTGTTGGGTTTTACGTACAAACCGTTGATTTTCGAATAAAAGAGACACACGAAAAGTGAGAAATGGCAGTAAAAACAAGGTTAAAACTAATATTGTGCAATAGTTTGATTGGTGCGATCATACCAGCACTAATGCATCGGATACCATCAAAACTCCGCAGTGAAGCGTGCTTGGCCGAGAGTAGTACTAGGATGGGTGACCTCCTGGGAAGTCCTCGTGTTGCACCCGTTTTTAAATCTTCATTTTTTTAAATTTTTTTTATTTTTTTTATTTTTATGTAGCCTTATTTAAAACGCTGTTTAGAATCAGAAAACACTAGTATAAAAAATTTCGGGAGACGTGTTGGGTTTTACGTATAAACCGTTTATTTTCGAATAAAAGAGACATACGAAAAATGAGAAATGGCTGTAAGAACAAGGTTAAAACAAACATTGTGCAATAGTTTGATGGGTGCGATCATACAAGCACTAATGCACCGGATTCCATCAGAACACCGCAGTTAAGCGTGCTTGGGCGATAGTAGTACTTGGATGGGTGACCCCTTGGGAAGTCTCCTGTTGCACCCCTTTTTAAATCTTCATTATTTTAAATTTTTTTTTTATTTTTTTTTATATTTATGTAGCCTTATTTAAAACGCTGTTTAGAATCAGAAAACACTAGTATAAAAGATTTCGGGAGACGTGTTGGGTTTTACGTACAAACAGTTGATTTTCGAATAAAAGAGACACACGAAAAGTGAGAAATGGCTGTAAGAACAAGGTTAAAACAAATATTGTGCAATAGTTTGATGGGTGCGATCGTACCAGCACTAATGCACCGGTTCCCATCAGAACTCCGCAGTTAAGCGTGCTTGGGCGAGAGTAGTCCTAGGATGGGTGACCTGCTGGGAAGTCCTCGTGTTGCACCCCTTTTGAAATCTTCATTTTTTATTATTTATTTTTATTTTTATGTAGCCTTATTTAAAACGTCGTTTAGAATCAAAAAAACACTAGTATAAAAGATTTCGGGAGACGTGTCGGGTTTTACGTACAAACCGTTGATTTTCGAATAAAAGAGACACACGAAAAGTGAGAAATGACAGTAAAAACAAGGTTAAAACAAATATTGTGCAATAGTTTTGATGGGTACGATCATACCAACACTAATGCACTGGATCCCATCAGAACTCCGCAGTTAAGCGAGCTTGACCGAGAGTAGTACTAGGATGGGTGACCTCTTGGGAAGTCCTCGTGCTGCACCCCTTTTTAAATCTTCATTTTATTTTTATTTTTATGTAGCCATATTTTTAAATCTCCATTTTTTAAATAAATTTTTTATTTTTTTATTTATATGTAGCCTTAGTTAAAACGCTGTTTAGAATTAGAAAACACTAGTATAAAAGATTTCGGGAGACGTGTTGGGTTTTACGTACCAACCGTTGATTTTCGAATAAAAGAGACCCACGAAATGTGAGAAATGGCTGTAAGAATAAGGTTAAAACAAATATTGTGCAATAGATTGATGGGTGCGATCATACCAGCACTAATGCACCAGATCCTATTAGAACTTCGCAGTTAAGCGTGCTTGGGCGAGAGTAGTACTAGGATGGGTGACCACCTGGGAAGTCCTCGTGTTGCACCCCTTTTTAAATCTTCATTTTTTTAATTTTTTTTATTTTTATGTAGCCTTATTTAAAACGTTGTTTAGAATCAGAAAACACTAGTATAAAAGATTTCGGGAGACGTATTGGGTTTTACGTACAAACCGTTGATTTTCGAATAAAAGAGACACACGAAAAGTGAGAAATGGTTGTAAGAACAAGGTTAAAACAAATATTGTGCAATAGTTTGATGGGTGCGATCATACCAGCACTAATGCACCAGATCCCATCAAAACTCCGCAGATAAGCGTGCTTGGGCGAGAGTAGTACTAGGATGGGTGACCTCCTGGGAAATCCTCGTGTTGCACCCCTTTTTAAATCTTCATTTTTTTTATTTATTTTTATTTTTTTTTATTTTTATGTAGTCTTATTTAAAACACAGTTTAGAATCAGAAAACGCTAGTATAAAGATTTCGGAAGACGTGTTGGGTTTTACGTACAAACCGTTGATTTTCGAATAAAAGAAACACACGAAAAGTGAGAAATGGCAGTAAGAACAAGGTTAAAACAAATATTGTGCAATAGTATGATTGGTGCGATCATACCTGCACTAATGAATCGGATCCCATCAGAACTCCGCAAATAAGCGTGCTTGGGCGAGAGTAGTACTAGGATGGGTGACCTCATGGGAAGTCCTCGTGTTTCACCCCTTTTTAAATCTACATCTTTTTAATTTTTTTTTTTTTTTTTTTTTTTTATGTAGCCTTATATAAAACGCTGTTTAGAATCAGAAAACACTAGTATAAAAGATTTCGGGAGACGTGTTGGGTTTTACGTACAAACCGTTGATTTTCGAATAAAACAGGCACACGACAAGTGAGAAATGGCTGTAAGAACAAGGTTAAAACAAATATTGTGCAATAGTTTGATGGGTGCGATTATACCAGCACTAATGCACCGGATCCCATCAGAACTCCGCAGTGAAGCGTGCTTGGGCGATAGTAGTACTAGGATATGTGACCTCCTGGGAAGTCCTCATGTTGCACCCCTTTTTAAATTTTTTTTTATTTTTTTTATTTTTATGTAGCCTTATATAAAACGCTGTTTAGAATCAGAAAACACTAGTATAAAAGATTTCGGGAGACGTGTTGGGTTTTACGTACAAACCGTTGATTTTCGAATAAAAGAGACACACGAAAAGTGAGAAATGGTTGTAAGAACAAGGTTAAAACAAATATTGTGCAATAGTTTGATGGGTGCGATCATACCAGCACTAATTCACCGGATCCCATCAGAACTCCACAGTTAAGCGTGCTTGGGCGATAGTAGTATTAGGATGGGTGACCTCCTGGGAAGTCCTCGTGTTGCACCCCTTTTTAAATCTTCATTTATTTAAAAAAAAATTATTTTTTTTAATTTTTATGTAGCCTTATTTAAAACGTTGTTTAGAATCAGAAAACACTAATATAAAAGATTTCGGGAGGCGTGTTGGGTTTTACGTACAAACCGTTGATTTTCGAATAAAAGAGACACACGAAAAGTGAGAAAAGGCTGTAAGAACAAGGTTAAAACAAATATTTTGCAATAGTTTGATGGGTACGATCATATCAGCACTAATGTACCGGGTCCCATCAGTACTCCGCAGTTAAGCGTGCTTGGGCGAGAGTAGTACTAGGATGGATGACCTCTTGGGAAGTCCTCGTGTTGCACCCCTTTTTAAATCTTCATTTTTTTAAATGTTTTATTTATTTATTTTTTATTTCTATGTAGCCTTATTTAAAACGCTGTTTAGAATCAGAAAACACTAGTATAAAACATTTCGGGAGACGTGTTGGGTTTTACGTACAAACCGTTGATTTTCGAATAAAAGAGACACACAAAAAGTGAGAAATAGCTGTTAGAACAAGGTTAAAACAAATATTGTGCAATAGTTTGATGGGTGCGGTCATACCAGCACTAATGTACCGGATCCCATCAGAACTCTGCAGTTAAGCGTGCTTGGGCGAGAGTAGTACTAGGATAGGTGACCTCCTGGTAAGTCCTCGTGTTGCACCCCTTTTTAAATCTTCAATTTTTTAATTTTTATTTTATTTTTTTTATTTTTATGTAGCCTTATTTAAAACGCTGTTTAGAATCAGAAAACACTAGTATAAAAGATTTCGGGAGACGTGTTGATTTTTACGTACAAACCGTTGATTTTCGAATAAAAGAGACATACGAAAAGTGAGAAATGGCTTTAAGAACAAGGTTAAAACAAATATTGTGCAATAGTTTGATGGGTGCAATCATACCAGCACTAATGTACCGGATCCCATCAGAACTCCGTAGTTAAGCGTGCTTGGGCGAGAGTAGTACTAGGATGGGTGACCTCCTGGGAAGTCCACGTGTTGCACCCCTTTTTAAATCTTCAATTTTTTAAATTTTTTGAAATTTTTTAAATTTTTATGTAGCCTTATTAAAAACGTTTTTTAGAATCAGAAAACACTAGTATAAAAGATTTCGGGAGACGTGTTGGGTTTTACGTAAACACCGTTGATTTTCGAATAAAAGAGACTCACGAAAAGTGAGAAATGGCTGTAAGAACAAGGTTAAAACAAATATTGTGCAATAGTTTGATTGGTGCGATCATACCAGCACTAATGTACCGGATCCCATCAGAACTCCGTAGTTAAGCGTGCTTGGGCGAGAGTATTACTAGGATGGGTGACCTCCTGGGAAGTCCTCGTGTTGCACCCCTTTTTAAATCTTCATTTTTTTATTTTTTTTTTTTTTATTTTATTTTTTTTTTTATGTAGCCTTATTTAAAACGCTGTTTAGAATCAGAAAACACTAGTGTAAAAGATTTCAGGAGACATGTTGGGTTTTACGTACAAACCGTTGATTTTCGAATAAAAGAGACACACGAAAAGTGAGAAATGGCTGTAAGAACAAGGTCAAAACAAATATTGTGCAATAGTTTGATGGGTGCGATCATACCAGCACTATTGCACCGGATCCCATCAGAACTCCGCAGTAAAGCGTGCTTGGGCGAGAGTAGTACTTTGATGGGTGACCTCCTGGGAAGTCCTTGTGTTGCACCCCTTTTGAAATCTTCATGTTTTTAAATTTTATTTTATTTTTTTAAATTTTTATGTAGCCTTAATTAAAACGCTGTTTACAATCAGAAAACACTGGTATAAAAGATTTCGGGAGACGTGTTGGGTTTTACGTACAAACCGATGATTTTCGAATAAAAGAGACACACGAAAAGTGAGAAATAGCTGATAGAACAAGGTTAAAACAAATATTGTGCAATAGTTTGATGGGTGCGATCATACCAGCACTAATGTACCGGATCCCATCAGAACTCCGCAGTTAAGCGTGCTTGGGCGAGAGTAGTACTAGGTTGGGTGACCTCCTGGGAAGTCCTCGTGTTGCACTCCATTTTAAATCTTAATTGTTTTAATTTTTTATTTTTATTTTTTATTTTTATGTAGCCTTATATAAAACGTTGTTTAGAATCAGAAAACACAAGTATAAAAGATTTCGGGAGACGTGTTGGGTTTTACGTACAAACCGTTGATTTTCGAATAAAAGAGACACACAAAAAGTGAGAAATAGCTGTAAGAACAAGGTTAAAACAAATATTGAGCAATAGTTTGATGGGTGCGATCATACCAGCACTTATGTACCGGATCCCATCAGAACTCCGCAGTTAAGCGTGCTTGGGCGAGAGTAGTACTAGGATGGGTGTCCTCCTGGGAAATCCTCGTGTTGCACCCCTTTTTAAATCTTCATTTTTTTAATTTTTTATTTTTTATTTTATTTTTATGTAGCCTTATTTAAAACGTTGTTTAGAATCAGAAAACACAAGTATAAAAGATTTCGGGAGACGTGTTGGGTTTTACGTACAAACCGTTGATTTTCGAATAAAAGAGACACACAAAAAGTGAGAAATTGCTGTAAGAACAAGGTTAAAACAAATATTGTGCAATAGTTTGATGGGTGCGATCATACCAGCACTAATGTACCGGATCCCATCAGAACTCCGTAGTTAAGCGTGCTTGGGCGAGAGTAGTACTAGGATGGGTGACCTCCTGGGAAGTCCTCGTGTTGCACCCCTTTTTAAATCTTCATTTTTTAAAATATTTTTTTTATTTTTTTATTTTTATGTAGCCTTATTAAAAACGTTGTTTAGAATCAGAAAACACAAGTATAAAAGATTTCGGGAGACGTGTTGGGTTTTACGTAAAAACCGTTGATTTTCGAATAAAAGAGACACACGAAAATTGAGAAATGGCTTTAAGAACAAGGGTAAAACAAATATTATGCAATAGTTTGATGGGTGTGATCATACCAGCATTAATGCACCGGATCTCATCAGAACTCCACAGTGAAGCGTGCTTGGGCGAGAGTAGTATTAGGATGGGTGACCTCTTGGGAAGTCCTTGTGTTGCACCCCTTTTTATTTCTTCATTTTTTTAAATGTTTTAAATTTTTTTTATTTTTATGTAGCCTTATTTAAAACGCTGTTTAGAATCAGAAAACACTAGTATAAAAGATTTCGGGAGACGTGTTTGATTTTACGTACAAACCGTTGATTTTCGAATAAAACAGACACACGAAAAGTGAGAAATGGCTGTAAGCAAAAGCTTAAAACAAATATTGTGCAATAGTTTGATGGGTGCGATCATACCATCACTAATGCACTGGATCCCATCCGAACTCCGCAGTTAAGCGTGCTTGGGCGAGAGTAGTATTAGGATGGGTGACCTCCCGGGAAGTTCTCGTGTTGCACCCCTTTTTAAATCTTCATTTTTTTAAATTTTATTTTATTTTTTTTATTTTTATGTACCCTTATTTAAAACGATGTTTAGAATCAGAAAACCCTAGTATAAAAGATTTCGGGAGACGTGTTGAGTTTTACGTAAAAACCGTTGATTTTCGAATAAAAGAGACACACGAAAAGTGAGAAATGGCTTTAAGAACAAGGTTAAAACAAATATTGTGCAATAGTTTGATGGGTGCGATCATACCAGCACTAATGTATCGGATCCCATCAGAACTCCGTAGTTAAGTGTGCTTGGGCGAGAGTAGTACTAGGATGGGTGACCTCCTGGGAAGTCCTCGTGTTGCACCCCTTTTTAAATCTTCAATTTTTTAAATTTTTTTAAATTTTTTAAATTTTTATGTAGCCTTATTAAAAACGTTTTTTAGAATCAGAAAACACTAGTATAAAAGATTTCGGGAGACGTGTTGGGTTTTACGTAAAAACCGTTGATTTTCGAATAAAAGAGACTCACGAAAATTGAGAAATGGCTGTAAGAACAAGGTTAAAACAAATATTGTGCAATAGTTTGATTGGTGCGATCATACCAGCACTAATGTACCGGATCCCATCAGAACTCCGCAGTTAAGCGTGCTTGGGCGAGAGTAGTACTAGGATGGGTGTCCTCCTGGGAAATCCTCGTGTTGCACCCCTTTTTAAATCTTCATTTTTTTAATTTTTTATTTTATTTTTTTTCTTTTTATGTAGCCTTATTTAAAACGCTGTTTAGAATCAGAAAACACTAGTATAAAAGATTTCAGGAGATGTGTTGGGTTTTACGTTCAAACCGTTGATTATCGAATAAAAGAGACACACGAAAAGTGAGAAATGGCTGTAAGAAGAAGGTTAAAACAAATGTTGTGCAGTAGTTTGATGCGTGCGATCATACCAGAACTAATGCACCGGATCCCATCAGAACTCCGCAGTTATGCGTGCTTAGGCGAGAGTAGTATTAGGATGGGTGACCCCCTGGGAAGTCCTCGTGTTGCACCCCTTTTTAATTCTTCAATTTTTTAATTTTATTTTTATTTTTATTATTTTTATGTAGCCTTATTTAAAACGATGTTTAGAATCAGAAAACACTAGTATAAAAGATTTCGGGAGACGTGTTGGATTTTACGTACAAACCGTTGATTTTCGAATAAAAGAGACACATGAAAAGTGAGAAATAGCTGTTAGAACAAGGTTAAAACAAATATTGTGCAATAGTTTGTTGGGTGCGATCATACCAGCTCTAATGTACCGGATCCCATCAGAACTCCGCAGTTAAGCGTGCTTGGGTGAGAGTAGTACTAGGATGGGTGACCTCCTTGGAATTCCTCGTGTTGCAACCCTTTTTAAATCTTTATTTTTTAAATTTTTTATTTTATTTTTATTTTTATTTTTATTTTTATGTAGCCTTATTTAAAACGCTGTTTAGAATCAGAAACCACTAGTATAAAAGATTTCGGGAGACGTGTTGGGTTTTACGTACAAACCGTTGATTTTCGAATAAAAGAGACACACGAAAAGTGAGAAATGGCTGTAAGAACAAGGTTAAAACAAATATTGTGCAATAGTTTGATGGGTGCAATCATACCAGCACTTAGGCCTGGCAAAAACTAACCCGACCCGATAACCCGACCCGAACCTAACCCGAAAAAAGCGGGCTAGGGTTGAGATTTTCGACCCGAAACATTAAATGGGTCGACCTGATTGACCCGAAAACTTAAATGGGTTAGGTTAAGGTTGAAAATTTCAACCTGCTCAACCTGAAAATTACCTGCTCAACCTGAAAAGTTAAACAGGTCATAGATCAGATTAATCTTTTTTGACAGGCGGCCCAAAGACTGAGTTAATGAGAAAAAGCCCAAAGTCACTCAAAACCCTAAAATCCCTCACAAACTCACTCAATCACTCAGCCGTCCCAAACCAATATCACACACTCTCTCTCACTCTAACTCTCTCTCCTCTCTCTCCTCTCTCATTCTCAGTTTCTCACTCCAACTCTCACTCTAACTCTCTCTCCTCTCTCAATCTCACTAAATGACTCAACTGAGTCAACTCTCACTCTAACTCGTCGCCGTCTCACTCTAACTCGGTTGCCGTCGACTTATCATTGCTGCTGCGGTGCTGCCTAGACGACTCATCGTGATGCTGTTTGAATCTCAGGTAAGATTTCAAACTCGAATCTTCATCTCTTTTTCTCTTTTTCTCACCCTAACTTTCGAATCTCTCATCTCTTCATCTCTTTTTCTCTTTTTCTCACTTCATTTATGTTTTCTATCTTTTTTTTTTTACAGATTTAATCAAGTTATACCTCACAAATTCCAAACAAGACGGTTAGTTTTCTCTTTTTCTCACTTCATCTATGTCTTCTGATTTTATTTTTAATTCGTTTAATTTAAGATTTCTGATTTAGGGTTTCATTTTTTAGATTTTAGGGTTTCGGATTTTTAATTAAAATGTTTAGGGTGTTATTTTTACCTATTATTATTTAGGGTTCAGTGTTTCGTTTTTTAGGGTTTAGAGTTTTGTTTTTTATGTTTTATTATTTATGTTCTTATTTCATAAATTTTAAGGTTAGGGTTTCTGATTTACTCATTATGTTCTTATTTGTTTATTGTAGCAGTGCTGAGTGCTGCTGAGTGTTGCTGAGTTGCTGTCTTGAGCTTCTGTTTGTGCTCTAAACTGCTGTCTTGAGCTGCTGTTATGAGCTCTTATTTTGAACTATTGTGTAGTTGCTGTTTATAGCTTTATTTTGAACTATTGCTGCTGTGACATTAGACAGTTAACATTGCTAATTTGCTATTGGGAAATTGCTGCTGAATTGCTGTTGCTGTTGTGATTTTTGTGAAATTACATGATTTTCAAAATTTTCAGGTTATACAGATCAAATCAGGTTGACCTGATCTGTTACAGATCAGGTTCAGGTCATGTTTTTCGACCTGTTTTGCAAACAGATCAGGTTCAGGTTGGGATTTTGAACCCGTTTAGAAGTCAGGTCAGTGGGGTTGAACCCGAACCCGACCCGACCTGATCTGTTTGCCAGGCCTACCAGCACTAATACACCGGATCCCATCAGAACTCCGCAGCTAAGCGTGCTTGGGCGAGAGTAGTACTATGATGGGTGACCTCCTCGGAAGTCCTTGTGTTGCACCCCTTTTTAATTCTTCATTTTTTTAATTTTTTTTTTATTTTTATTTTTATGTAGCCTTATTTAAAACGCTGTTTAGAATCTGAAAACACTAGTATAAAAGATTTCAGGAGACGTGTTGGGTTTTACGTACAAACCGTTGATTTTCGAATAAAAGAGACACCCGAATAGTGAGATGGCTGTAAGAACAAGGTTAAAGCAAATATTGTGCAATAGTTTGATGGGTGCGATCATAGCAGCACTAATGTACCGGATCCCATCAGAACTCCGCTGTTAAGCGTGCTTGGGCGAGAGTAGTACGAGGTTGGGTGACCTCCTGGGAAGTCCTCGTGTTGCACCCCTTCTTAAATCTTCATTTTTTTAATTTTTTTTATTTTTATGTAGCCTTATTTAAAACGCTGTTTAGAATCAGAAAACACTAGTATAAAAGATTTCGGGAGACGTGTTGGGTTTTACGTACAAACCGTTGATTTTCGAATAAAAGAGACACATGAAAAGTGAGAAATGGCTGTAAGAACAAGGTTAAAACAAATACTTTGTAATAGTTTGATGGGTGCGATCATACCAGCACTAATGTACCGGATCCCATCAGAACTCCGCAGATAAGCGTGCTTGGGCGAGAGTAATACTAGGATGGGTGTCCTCCTGGGAAATCCTCGTGTTGCACCCCTTTTTAATTCTTCAATTTTTTAATTTTATTTTCATTTTTATTATTTTTATGTAGCCTTATTTAAAACGATGTTTAGAATCAGAAAACACTAGTATAAAAGATTTCGGGAGACGTGTTGAGTTTTACGTACAAACCGTTGATTTTCGAATAATAAAGACACACGAAAAGTGAGAAATGACTGTAAGAACAAGGTTAAAACAAATATTGTGCAATAGTTTGATGGGTGCGATCATACCAGCACTAATGTACCGGATCCCATCAGAACTCCGCAATTAAGCGTGCTTGGTCGAGAGTAGTAATAGGATGGGTGACCTCCTGGGAAG